>JAVRXN010000005.1:57577463-57602463 GCA_033556935.1 Timema podura
TATTTAACAGTTAAAAAAGTCACCAAAACTATTCTAATATAGGCCTATTAATACGTCGTGTCATACCTGTCACTTCTGATAAATATGATCAACACCAAAAAATAATAATTATAATATACCTATTAAAATATTATTAATGCTGACCCCAAAATAGTTTCTAATTTATAAACTGTTCTTACTATTTAAATTGGACTATACAAATTACAAACTTATTAGTAAGGAGCAAATGAGTTTAAGAAAAGGAGATAATCCAGAATGAATTAGAAGGAAATAATAATCTGTTCTGAAAGTGGGTAACGCGAACGAAACAATGAGTACAGGACTTATGGCATTCAGAATGAAGGTGGTGAAATGCTCTGAGATAAACACAGTATAAGAATCCGATGGAGGAGTATTTTGAACAATTTTATGGCTGAGAACATGGTTAAAATAGCAAAAAATATGAAAAACTTGGAGACGAGTGAACTAATTAATGTGGAATGAGTTGTTAAAAGATATTAAATAGTTCAAGAATGGCAAACTGCGGGTGGAAATGATATCATAAGTTAATACTTACGTGTGGGGGAATTGTACTTTTAGCAGATTGTGGAATCATTCAATTGTGTGTGCTGGGATTTGAATGTTGCTAATGAATGGAAGACTACTGCATTGTTCCTTTATACAAAGGCAAAGGCAGTAAGAGTGAATGTAGGAATTAAAAGGCAAATAGTTTGTTGATTAAGGCAAAGCTTTTGGTAAGGAGCGTTAAAAAATTGCGTACAAGATTTGGGGTGTACAATGTGGTTTCATGTCAGGTAGATGTTGGATGGACCAGATAATTGCATTGAAACATGTGATTGATAAATTATGGCAGTAAGGAAGAAAGTGTATGTGCATTTGTTGATTTGGATAAAGCATAAGATTGGGTGAATAGAAGTATTTTGTTATGTAATGCTCTGAGAGATGCACTAACTCGTTTGTATATGGTATCAGGCAGAATGTATCTCGTATAAATGTCTCCAAAACCAAGGTAATTGTATTTTATAGGCATGGGTAAGGAAATTATTCTCAGACTAATTAATATAAATGGAAAACTGTTAGAATGAGTGAATGATTTTGTAAATCTGGGCAGAATTTTTGCAAAAATTCACAAAATGGTTAAATTGACAAAACGGGAGTGCCTCTCGGAAAATAGCTGGATGTACAGTATGTGGACTACTGCATAACTAAATCGCGCAATATATGATTAAATTGCTTTGGCCTGTAATGGGACATACATTGTTTCCTCTCTTTTACCTTTAATTGACATTCCATTACGAGTTCGGGGGTAGCCTCCATTCTGAATTCGCATAGTCTGTCTTCTATCAAGCGTTTTAAGTAGATAAAGCTATGTACGGCCCATGACCAGTGACATAGTGAACTAACCCAGGAGAGTGCTGCAAAATTTTAGCTCTAGGCGATCTCTGACATCAGGAAAGAGTTGGTTAGTTCCTCTTCTGGTTTTGCTTCGGTTACAGTATGTCTGCCACTCGCCAGCGACGCTTCCCTGCCTGCTTCATTGCCTAATGCGTTACTATCGTATTGGACTTGACTGCCAGTGAGAGGGAGATCAGGGATCTAATCTCAATACTGGTATACTGAGAGTGGGTTAAGCTAAAAAAAATCCGCTCTATAACCACGCCCATATGGATACACTTAATATATAATTTATGATGGTGTGAGAACCAATAAATAAACATTTAACATTTTGCTTTTTGAATAGTAACCAATATAATAAATAAGTGTTACTGAACTTCGCACGGACTTTCTCATTATATTGTTTAAAAATGGAGATATCTACTCAAAATTTGTAATATGATATATCCTAGTGAGCCCGAGAAAAAATTGCGCTATACATACGTAAAACATTTTTTGACTCACAGTTTTAAATTATATAATATTATTTTTAAAGTATTAACGTCTTCACTTGTATATTTGGACCAGTAAAAATATCGATATTGTGCCCCAAGGACCAACATTTCATATTAAAATTTTGAGTTCCGGCTTACACTTTTGGCCTTTTATTAGAGGATGCACACCTTATGGTTATCGCATTTGTATTAAATTTCTCTTTTATAAATTTTGACCAATAAAATATGTAATTACTGACTATTGAGTCAAAATGAGAAAAATATATCACTGCTGTATCAGGGGCGGATCCAAGAGGGTTTTGTGTGTGTGTGTGTGTGTGTGGGAGGGGGGGGGATTGCGTATTCCTCTTGAAGAAATTAAACCAATTAAATCAATGTTAAGGTCGATACTAGTTTTACTGTCACGTAATACTATCCGCTAATCAAATGTCATTTTTAAAAATTGTTATTGGTAATATTATTTCAAGATTAATATAGGTCATTATTATATATAATTAAGACAATAAAATTATCTATTAAAATGATGAAAATAGGCATTAATAAAAATACCCAAATTTAAGTTGCGTGCCTCTCACATTGTTGCACAAACATTGTTAAGGTTTAAATTTGTTTATCCTTTTTTATTATTACTATTTCTATGATTAATAATAAATAAAGATATTTTAAATTATTTATTTTTAAATAACTTGCTTTAATTTATTTTAATAATACCACACACATAACGTGTTGGTATGGCTTAGTGGTAAAATTTTGATTTAGAGTGAGAAACAACTAGCTATAATATTGAGTGGAGTTAAAATTCGATTGTTCGAAATCTGAATGTTTCCATATATTTCGTCTAATTGATTGAATAACTAAGACACTACTGTTATAATAATTGTTAAAATGTTTAAACTTATTTCCCTCTTAATAATAACTATTTGTTGATGTGCTTAATATTTGCTTTTAATAAATTTAAATACTAATCGCAAATTTCAAGTTATACCCTTTATTAGAGGATTACTCCTAAGTTAACGTTACACTGAGAAATTACTTAAAGACTTACTCTCAAATTTAGAAGTATATGTATGTCAACATTTCTTGAGGTGACCCCCCTCCCCAACACGATCCCGATGGGAGCAGCCAGGTCCCTCCCCCCTCCTTTCGAAAATACTTAATTCGTACCTGTGCTGTACAAATATTTCCCCTAAAAGGTTAAAAGAAAAACAACATTAACTTCTTGAAAGACTTACTTATTTGCTTATTCTATGGGATTAGAGAATTATTGCGTCTAAACTTAAGATGTATCTCTTCATAACTAAAACTCACAAAATTTTATAAATATATTTGCAAATATCTCAGAAACTATTGGTTTTATAAAAATATTTCTTATAAAAGTTTCTTTTTATTAGTAGTACTTACATTTTATCATGATAAATTATTTAGTTTCTCAAATAGTTGAGAAGGTAGAGAAATTTCGCTTCTGTAAAGAACCCTAAAATTCATTTTCATGGGAAAATGAAAAAAGCTATTTTGTTTATAATCTTAATCAACGCCTAGATACGAATTTTAATCAAACTCATTATAGGCAATTTTGATAAAAAGGATTTATTCTCTTTTCAGCCTTTGGTAAAAAGTTCTTAATTTTAGGGTTGGACAGACACACAGACAAACGGCATTGCAAAAACTCTTTTTAGGGTTAGGATGGTCATGAAACGTAAGCATATCCCTAAACATCTTGGGTTGGATTTTTTTGATTGTCATATTTCTTTACCTTTAAGTGTTGGATAAATTTAAATAATATATATATATATATATATATATATATATATATATATTTGCGTATAGCTTGAAATCTATTGGTTTTATTAAATATATTTCAATTAAAAGATGTTTATTATAAATAGATCTACATATATGAAATAATAAGTGATTTCATATCTCAAAGACTTACGGGTATAAAATTAAAAATTAGAATCTATGCATTAGACTGGAACCCTTGAACTTATTTTGATGAAAAATCGAGCGTAACCATTTGGTATGGAATATTACTCAAAGCTTTGAAATTAAATTTAATCAAAATCGTTAGAGCTGATTTTGATAAAATCATTTTTTTTTTCCTTTTCCACCCTTAAGGAAACTACCCTTAATGGAAAGGTTGGATATCCAATTCAAAAAATTCCTCGGTGTAACCCTATGAAAACCCTAAATAGCAAGTTTTAGCCCAATCAGTAAAATACTTTAGGCTTTAGCCTGAAGTACAAACTGACAAGACAGGTGGACTGACAAACAGATGGCGCTGCACCAACAATTTTTTTTAGATTCGAAGAGTCATTAAACGTTAACAAACATCAACATCTTGAGTGTAATTTTTTTTTATTGATCACAATACTTCTTCTACCTGTATGGTAGCAAGAAAGTAAAATATATATTAGGTCCCCAAGGGTCAACACTTCATTTTAAAAAGTTGAATTCCGGTTTAAAATTTTCGACATTTTATTAGGGGTTGCACATCTTATGGTTATTTTATTGCTAATAAATTCCGCATTAATTAATTTTGACCAATAAAATAAGTAAATATTGACTATTGAATCTAAAATGTTAGAGATAGATCATTGCTGTACAAACATTTCCCCTAAGAGGTTAAAGGAAAAAGAACATACTCTTTTTGAGAGACTTACTTATTTATTACTATATGGCATTATATAATGATTGCGTTAAAACCTAAGTAGTATATATTTAAAACTAACATTCACAAAAATGTGCTCATATATGTGCCAATATCACAGAAAATATTGGTTTTATAAACTTATATTTATTATAAAGGTTTTTTAATGTTTAATAGTATTACAATTTTGTAATTATAAATTATTTAGTATTTAAATATTTGTGGAGAATACGGAAATTTCTGCTTCTTTGAAGTAGCCTAAAAGTCATTTTCACGAGAAAATGAAAATAGCCAATTTATTTATAATCTTAATCAAAACCTAGATACGAATTTTAATCAAAATGGTTTGAGCCGATTTTAAGAAAAACGATTTGATCTCTTTTAGTTTTTTTTCAAACTACTTTTAATTTTAGGGTTAGACAAACCCACAGAGAGATGGCATTGCAAAACCACTTTTTAGGGTTTGAGGGGTCACGAGATGTTCAAAAAATTAATATATACATATATATTATATATTATATTTGCGTATAACTTAAAAGAAATTGGTTTTATAAAAATATGTTTCAATTAAAAGATTCGTTTTGGAAATATATCTACATATTTGCAATGATAAGTAATTTCATATCTCAAATAGTTTCAGAAATATAAAAAATGGGAATTAACGCATCTGACCGGAACCTTTAAAGTAATTTTGCCGAAATATTGAGAGTAACAATTTGTTTGGAATATTTATAAATGTTTTGAAATGAAATTTAATCAAAATCGCTAAAGCAGATTTTAGAAAATTGATTTTTCTCTTTTTGCCCTTCAGTAAACTACCCTTAATCTTAGGGTTAGATATTCAATTCCAAAAATCCCTCGGGAAAACTCTATGAAAAACCCTAGATACCAAGCTCTAGCCCGATCGGTTAAATAGTTTAGGCTCTAGTGTGAGGTACAGACAGACAGACAGAAATTCAAAAACCACTTTTTTGGATTCGGGCGTCATGAAACGTCGAAATTCATCAAAAACTCAAGCTCGATTATTATGACGATCACAATACTTTCTCTACCTGTAATATAGCAATAAATTAAAAATAAAACATAGTATTTTGATTTGACTTAAACGTTAAGCTTAAAATACTTTGGAAGAAATATTTCATAATTCAAATAAATACTAGCATTTTTAAATATATTTATATTTAAAGCATTGATATTACTCTTATGGTTTTTTAAAACAGTATTGATGATTGGTGATTTTTATGAAACCCTTTTCAAACAAAAGTTCAAGTATCAAACAGGAGCCATTAGATTAAGAAATCAATATTTTCGAATCAACCCAGGCGAATAATCTTAGGGATAGATTATTAACTATATACTTATAAATAATTTGAATACGGGCAGCTATAGGAATATAGTAATTTCTTGGATTATTGTGTTACAGATAAAAATAATGGATGTGAGCACTTAAGCAATCACTCACCTTATTCAAGGTGGTAAAGCCGCTTTCAGGGAAAAAAACCTTTAATACAACTTTGCTAGTATTCAAAATAACGCCTTGATGATCTCTCACATTGACCAAGAATTTATCATATATATCCTAAAATATGATTTCTTAACAATTATATTTGTTTCTCTATACTAAAATAAAATAAATGGTACGGCGCACCACACAGATTTTCTCTCTCTTTCTATAAACTCGTAAGATTTCTGAACGGAATAATGTACATTGTATTATCACCATTCCACATAAGAGCACGCATCAAATAATATACAATGATATATAATCAATGAGAAAAGAGGCGCATCTATGACCACCTAAGAGCATTTCAAAAAGTTTAATGTCTTCCACAAGGGTCAACACTTCGTAATAAAATTTCGATTTTTGGTTAAAAATTTTAACATTTTATAAGGTGTTGCAGATCTTCAAGTCATCGCATTGATATTTAATTATTCATTTATACATTTAGACCAATAAAAAATGTAAATATTGACTATTGAGTCTAAAATGGAGATAGATCATTGCTGTGCAAACATTTCTCCTAAGAGCCTTAAGGAAAAATAACATACTTTTTTTAGATACTTATATTTAATTACTCTATGGCATTGGAGAATTATTGCGTTAAGACTTAAGTAGTATATGTTTACAACTAAAGCTCACAAAATTGTATTAATATGTTTGCAAATATCTCAGAAACTGTTGCTTTTATAAAAATATATGTCAAATAAAAGTTTTTTATTTCTAATAGTCCTACAATTTTGCAATGATAAGTTGTTTAGTTTCTCAAATAGTTGTGGAGATACGGAAATTAACGCTTCTGTAAAGTACCCTAAAAATCATTTTCATAGGAAAATGAAAATAGCCAGTTTATTTATAATCTGAATCAACGCTTAGATACGAATTTTAATCAAAATCGTTTGAGCATATTTTGAGAAAACCAAATTTTTCTCTTTTCGCCCTTCAGTAAACTATCCTTAATTTTAAGTTTTCATAGACACACATACAGACGGCATTGCAAAGACTATTTTTTAGGGTTCGGGGGGTCATGAGACGTCGACATCCATCAACATTTCAGGTTAGTTTTTTTTACGGTCGCAATACTTAAACTTTAATGTCCAAAAAGTTAAAAAAAATTCATATAATTGCGTATAGATTGAAAGTTATTGATTTTATAAAAATATGTTTCGCATAAAATATTTGTATTATAAATATATATACATATTTGTAATGCTAAGTAATTTCATTTCTCAAATAGTTTCGGAGCCATTATAAAAAATGTTAATTAACGCTTCAGACCGGAGCCCTTAAAGCGATTTTGCCGAAATATTGAGAGTATCCATTTTGTTTGGAATATATTAATGTTCATAAATGAAATTTAATCAAAATCGTTAGAGCCGATTTTGAGAAAATTGACTTTTTCTCTTTTTTCCCATCAGTAAACTACCCTTAATTTTACGGGTAGATATCCAATTCCAAAAACTCCTCGAGGCAACCCTATGAAAACCCTAGATATCAAGTTTCAGCTCAATCGGTAAAATAGTTTAGGCTCTAGTTGGAGGTACAGACAGACAGACAGACAGACGGAAATTTAAAAACCACTTTTTTGGATTCAGGAAGTCATGAAACGTCAATATTCATCAAAATCTCGAGTTAGATTTTTTTGACGATCACCATACTTTCTCTACCTGTAAGATAGAGAGAAAGTAAAAAGAGAAGTATTAATTCATTTAAATTGGGTGAGTACTAACGATTTAATCTTTAAAGTTAATATTTTTTATTGAATTTGCTATATATTAAAAATAAAGTGGCCTTTTAAAAAATTTCAATTTCAACTCCTTTGAAAACTAGTTGATATGGAAAGTCACATTTATGGACTAGACCTAAAAATATTATTATTATTAATTATTACTATTACTATCATCATTATCACTGTTAGTGTTATTATTATTATTATTATTAATGTTTTTATTATTTTCATTATTATTTATACATATATATAATTTAAAATACGCTGTTTGTGATATATATAATTAATATGATGGTAAAGAGTATTTTAATTTCTATTATTCAATTAAATTATTATTATATGTCCGCAACGGCGTGAGTGAAAAAATTTAAAATAAATTAACATTCAATAGTAACAAAAAAGATATATCAATCTATCGAGGCTAATTACACTTAGTGGACCAATTATTTACGGGAATTTGAATCATAAGATTTGCAAAATGAACATAAATGGTATTTTCCTGAGAAAGACATTTGTCTACTTGTAAAGTCCAAGTAAATTGAATTAATTATTTAGTGATCGAGGCCTAAATAATTAATCCATAAAAACATTTAATCTAGATTTGCTCTAAAACAATAAGTACCGGTAAGTACATTTAACCGCACCGTTGAGTAGACAGACTAAACGTCAAGCTCGTTTATTTGGTTTTATGGTGACGGGAAAGTTACTGACTGTTCCTCTAATTATACGGTACTTAGGTTTATACTTTCCCACTCTTCATTCACGAAATTATAGTTACATTTATTCTTACATAGAACCATCATACTCATTATTCAATAAGTGTTAAGTTCTATTATATATATATTATTTATGATATATATATAATTTATTTATTATATATAATATATACATTATTTATATATGATATGTATATAATATACATTATTTACATATTATATATATATTGTATATTGTATATATAATATATATAAATTATTTATCTGTTGTATACAATATATTATATATATTATATAATAGCCTATATATACAATTTATTATATATATTATATAATAGCCTATGTATATACAATGTATTATAAATTGTGTAGATATTATATTATGTAAATTTCTATATTATATATTTATAAATAACACTTTATACATATAATACAGCCTAGTGTTGATAAATTAGACAACTTTTCGAGGATGTTATTTATGTATTTAGCAAGATTTAGTTGCAGAATTTTAGTTACTACGGTCTTGTAATATCTCAGAGGGAACAGATTGAGATATATAACATGAAACAAGTATTTTGTTAAAAACTCACCCCCATTCTCATTAATTTCAAACCGGAACCTGACCACCAATATGAAAATCAGAAGCTCGATCCTTAGCTACAATTAACTATACAATTCCTTTATTAGATTTTTCTGCTTTGATACGAAGTGTTAGTCGCTAAAATAATATACTAATTTCTTATTAATACTTGTATTCTAAAATTCTTTAAGTTAAAATTACTTCAATTTTTTTATAAATTACTTTCTGAAGTAGCTTCATATTAGTAAATTATACGTAAAGTAATTAGATTATCTCTTCACCATTACATCTAAGATGGATGTAGAGGACGCTAGAAAGGGTAATTGTTTTTTCAATTTTCATATCAAAACATCATTTTTGTCAAAATAATGCAAATATTTCTCCAGTAGAATCATAGTGTTTACTTTTTTTGTCATGCTGATATCAAAAGTAATTATTAAATATCTCTCAATAGTGTTCTGATATTCAATGAAAACTTTCTCCACACATAAGAAGATTGTCGTCTAATGCCACTGTGTTCTTGAGATATTCAATAACTATTATCAGTAGCTGAAGAAAATAAAACTTTATATTTGTACTGTAGCAATATTTTATTCATTTGACCAAAAAAAGTTTTCTTATAAAAAGTGAAAAAACACTGGCCTTTTCTCGCATTACCTACAACCACACCTTAACAATTCACTTTTATATATGTATGAGACGTTATATTATTTTACAGAACTATTTTGGGAGGATAGCTAACATTTATGTTAAATTATCTAGATTTATTAATACCTCCAATTTATGTGATCTTTAGATTTAACACTTTATGGATAATTTTATGCATATAATTAATACTAATCATCTATCAATTAGTTGGAAAATGACACTGATCATTGGAACCAGCCAAAAAGATTTCCTTGACTTAAAATACTAATGATCTACTACAAAGCTACTGTACACAGCACTTTACAGAGAATAAAAGGTAGCTCCAGAGTAAAGATGACGTCTAATTGGCTGAGATTGTGACATCACTCAGTACACAAGCCAAGGTTTTACATACCAAAGCAATATGGAACCCAAACTAAGTTGTTAAAATAACAGGTAACATTTAGGAGCTTTAAACCATAACTAAACCTTTAAAATCAACACCTATGTCCAAATAACGTCATTACTCCACTTATTAAAATAATGTGTTTGGCTGTTTTCGTTATAACATATAACTGATTTGTATTGGGTGATGATTCGACACTTTAGCTCAGTTGGTCAGTCAGCCTGAGCTAAGGGCTCCTTGTTCGATTCCCGGCATTGCCGATAGTAATGTATCATTGGTGAAATGTGGGTCTACACTTTCACAGTGATAGATTAACGGCCAGTGACTGGATGCTGTGCCTATACTAGTCTTAAGTTAGATTATAAGGGGGCGGCCAGACTGAGCGAGCGAGCGCGCACGCTTGAAAGATAGAACTGGTTCTATTTTCAAGCGCGCGCGCTCGACCGGTACAGTCTATTTTACAGGCGCTAGGCAATATTATTGTATGTTGTTCATTGAATGCTAGGAAAACTTCTCATTTTTACATTTTTATTATTATCGATAGGTTTAGCACACTTGCTACTAACGGTCTAATTTAATTGGTAAGATCATAAACCATATATATATATATATATGAAATGAAAAATTATATGTATATATACATATATATATATGTAAAACTGATATGTTAAAATACTTCAATATTATCAAAGTAGGCCTTTACGAATAATAATCACCATTAGCGTGGAGAGAGGATGAGAAAACCACAACAATAAATCACTTGTTAAAAACCCCCCTCAGTTCACTGAGCCATGATTTGGAACCTCCTCGTCAACAACTATCGAGAGCTATCTGCTAATCACGCGCTCGCTCGCCAGTCTGGCCACCCAGTCGCTTGCACGCTCGCTCGCACGCTTGTCAGTCTGGCCGAACCCTAAGTAGTATGAAGTTACTACAGGCCTAACGAGCTGGTAGTGGAAAGTATATGGCTTGAATAAAAAACTGAGCCAGCCCACAGGCTGGAAACAGTACTGGATGTAGAAAGTAATGTACTAGATGACGTACGCAATGCCAATAAATTCCTCCGAGTGGCGCTAACATTTTATTCTGTTTCACTGATATATAGGTCTTGTCCCGTGCCCAGTGTCATTCTTAGCTCATAGTTTAAGGTGGGATAGAAGGGTACACAAGAAAAGACCAGTGTTTTTGCAGTATTTATGGCAAAACTTTTTTGGCCAAAATAAATATAATTTTGCTCCAGTACAAACACAGAGTTTGATTTTATTCGCATGGCGATATCAATAGTTCCTGAATACCTGTCATGAGCATTGTGGCATTATATAACAAACTTTATAAATTAAGAGAAAAAGTTGTCATTAATTTTCAGAAGACCCTTGACAGATATTCAAGAAATTTTAAGGTCACCATGTGAAGAAAATTAAATTCTATATCTGTACTGAGGCAATATTTCCTTTATTATGGGCCAAAATATTATTTGCCATAAAAACTGCAAAATCACTGGCTTTTTTTCTCGCATCCCCTTTGAAGCCACCTTAAGGAAAAGTCTTCAATGTAAGTGTGGACTCATCGGCTACTGTGAGCTAAAATTAAAACCCCAGCTACCAGCCTTTTGCTTATGATTAGCAAAGTACAAGTTCGATTCCCGTGTCAAGGTGTAATCTTGCAATGAAATTGTATTTGATACCAGTGATGACTGTTTCCGCAATCCAGGTTGTAGTAAGGTCGAGGTCTGGGGGGTCTGAACCCCCCTGAAATTTGATGGAACCTCGTATCAACTAAAGGTATATTAAAGTATTATAGTGGACCCACTCATTGAAAAATTATCTATTTTACGCCCCTATTGAAAATAAAGTCAAATCTATTGGCTACCTATTGTAAGATATAGGTTTGTATTTTCGGACCAAACCTTTATTATGACCAGAATTAAACTCTAACAACATCCGCGTATAGCATTTCTTCGGTGACGGCTTGAAGGCAACATTGAAACAACTGAGTGGTTTGTGTGCGTGTGGGGAAGGATGAGAGGGTGGGGGTGATGGGGGTTGACGGGAAGAACCACGAGGTCGATATTGCTCACAGGGAGGGTTCCTTCCGTAGTCAGTTTAGATTGTTTCCTGAGGGATAATCATGAGGCCGCGTGCTAAATGATGGATTGGCATCGTCAAAATTCCGCTTGATTAGTTTCAAAAAGTTTGGAAAGTCATTGGTTAAATGGGTTAAATGAATGATTTAAAGGATGGACGAAGTCAGAAACGAAGCGCATCAAATTTTCACAAAAGAAATTCATATTTCGCAAACACTTAGTTGTACCATAACGTACGCATTTTATTTGGTACGGATGTGAACAGAAAGGGGGGAAAATTTTTCTATTTTGTGGCTTGAGGATTATATATTTAATTCCTCAACTGAAAGATCGCTAGTATTTTTAATAACTTATAGTCCATTAAAAAATTTAAAATAAAATTAACTACAGTTTATCCTATAATAAACTTAAGGAAAAGGCAGCGGATTCAAAGTCGATTAAAACCAATTCAAACGTTTCAGCTTAACTTAATATACGGGTATTAGATATTTATTTGTAGTTTTGTAAGATTTTGTTATTTTCATAGATAATTTTTATATTGACTAAGGAATCTTACAAATTAAATATGCTACATAAATAAATGGTAATAATTCAATTTTGATTTTTAAAAAAGCATACTGATATAATGAGTATAAGGACAGTAGTCCTGACTCACTGACTATCACCGTTTCGTTTTAACCACTAAGCCTGGAACCTTGAAATTTGGCATAGAGGTTCTTTTCAGGTTGTAGGCATCTGAGAAGAAGAGGTTTTGATAAATTCAACCCCTCAGAGGGTGAAACTAGGCTTTAAATTTTGTGATAATCAAATAATTAGGATAGATTAGACAGAAAGATGAAGCTTAACAGGAAGGTAAAGGGACTGTCTCATATAACCACCCAAATTTAAAAATGGGAGATTTCTTAAATGGGCTTTGATAAAGGGGGAGTGGTCATAATCCCAAAAAACCTTTAAGATGAAGTATAAAATTAAAATTTGGAAAATTAATATAAAGACGATTCCAGATAAATCCAGATAAATTCCATATAAATCATGAAATATTAAATTTCTAAGGGGTTTAAAATTTCCAAAATAATACAAATAGCTACTTACCAATGTGGTAGTAAATTGAAATTTGTCAGGCAGTGAAAGTGACCGAACCAATAATTATTAAGGTTTGATTTTATTTTAATTCAACCCCGGGAAAAGTGATAAGGGGGTATCAATATAAAAAACATTTGGTTTGAGTAAAACATCAGGAAAAAGGAAACTTTCACATAGCAAAATAAGTCTTACAATTTATGTTTCTAAATGGCATTTAAATAAATAGGGTGAAGGGAGGCTAGGGGCTTAGAATTTAAAACATATAATAATATAATAATAATAATAATAATAATAATAATAATAATAATAATAATAATAATAATAATAATAATAATAATAATAATAATAATAATAATAATAATAATAACAACAACTTCCCAGTGTGGTAGGAAACTGAAATTTGGGTTGAAAATAAAGGAACATATCCAAATAACTATAAGAATATAAACATTTTAAATTGTAAATGAGACCTCGGGAGATATGGAAAGGGGATGCAAAAAGAAATAAAACACATTTAAGTAAGATGTAAAATTTAATTTTAATATGCATATAGAAGTATCTATTCAGATGACCGAATAAATCTTAGAATTTGAGATTTCTAAGTGGGAGTTGAAGAAATGGCCAGGGAAGGGGCTCAAAATTTCAAAAACTAATGATATTCAAATACTTATCTGCTTGGTAGGGAGTTTAAATTCGCTAAACAGCTATAGGGACAGATCTAAATAATTATTATATTCTGAAAAATTTAATTTTCAAAACGGAACTCCAGTAATTGAGGATTAAATAGAAAATAAATTTTAAATGAAGGAGAAAAATTAAAATTCACCAGGACAGGTAGAGAAAAATCCTGATAACAAAATAAATTCTAAAATTTAAAATTTCTCAAATCAAATTCGAAAAAGGGGCCGATTAAAAATTTACAAATCTAATAGAAGGAACTAGTTACTACTCCGTGTCGTACTAAACTTATATTCGGCTACTACAAATAACTATCACATTCTGAAATCTTTTTAATTAGCACTTTAGGAAATAGGGGAAAGGGGAATTTTGAATTTTTCTGGAATTTTGGTAGATAACTAGGTCTTAAAATCTCACATTTATAAGTGAAAGTTAGATAAATGAGGTAAATGTTGGTGCTTACATATTTCTAAACGGATAAACCAAACTTCTTCTCTGTGTGCTATAAAAACAAAATTTGGTCATCATGTATAGGGACGGACAACTTCAAATAATGATAATAAAAGTCTGAAAATTTTAAATTTCAAAATAGGATTGAAAAGAAATAAGGATGAATTTGGAGGTAAGAATAAGAAAAAAAGTTAAAATATTTTAAATTTATCAGAAATGTTTACGATTCACTTCAAATAACCAAATAAATTTTTAATATATGACATTTCTGATAGGTGACTGACTGGTGGAAATTGGTTTTAAAATCTTTAAGCCAAACTATCTTAAGACTAGGACAGGTACAACATCCAGAACTCATCCGTTAATTCATCGTTGTTAAAGGGTAAACCCACATTTTACCAATGATAAATATTTTCGGCCATGTCATGAATCGAATCCTGGACCTTAGCTCAGTAGGCAGACAGCTACCGACCGAGTTAAGTGTCTGATCTTATTATTGTGTAACCTATTAAATATTAATTTTTAAATACTTAAGTAAATATTTTTATTATTATAACTAGTGGAAGTACCGGCGTAAGGATGTGAAAAAAAGTATCGATATTTTCCTTTCGATACAAGTATTTTTTTACTCGAATACTTTATTCCGATAATTTTAATGATATTAGTACTCACATTCGGTATCGAGAAAAAACACTTTTTTGTTAACTTCAGTCATGCTGAGACATAAAATAATGTTTACTAGGGTGGACTCTGGAGGAAGAATAAATAACATTATTTCTCAATCTCACTCATTTTCTGCAACTCTAGCATTCAATCTCTTTTGGCTAATTATAATTCATAACTGTTCTTTCATCTTGGTTTATTAATATAGCCTGACAGGGCGAATGGAGACCAGTCTTACTACCCCTTCCTTTATTAATGAGCAGGCCATCACAAACTAAACAAAAAGAAGCTAAGACGAAGCAGAAAAGTATTATGTGCTATTTTAAGCAGAAGAAGCAGGACAGGGGGTTGATTCTTCTATTGTTTGTCAACAGTTTCAGGAGAGAGTATATAAATGACGATTGTAGTTAAAAATGGCACCTCCCAGAAGTAATCATAAGAGTTTTTTTAAGACGTTGGGATAGTGGAAAATAATCTTGTAAAAAAAGTATTTACCGAAACTGTTATCGATTTTTTATTTCAATTCTAATATGGTATCGATATTTTTTGTCCGATTCTTTTAATGAGGCTATATCCCTATCTTGCGTAGCCGTTGCGTGGCTATCCCTGGCTACGTTTTTATTTGTTTCAAACTGATGAAAAAGGCTCTTCATTTTATTTCTTCTGACCCAGTTTTTAATTAATTTAAAAATCAAATCCAAACTTAAAAGTAAATCTTCACGTATTTTCAAAGACACAATGGAATACTTTTATTAAGGTTAATATGTAATACCATTTTACATTATATATAGTATACAGTGTTTTGGATATAAAAAGAAAGTTTAATTTTGTGGTGAAAGACATTTATTAATCACAACTTGTGAATGTGAGGAATGCCAGGCCTCCCCGTGGTTCGGATTCCACGTTAAACTGTAGGTCCTCCATTTCATCCACAATCACTCTACCATTACACATTAGTGTTAAGTGCGTATAACCCGAACGGGTGGTAAGACGGGTGATGATAATAATAATAATAATAATAATAATATATAATAATAATAATATAATAAATATTTTGTGGTGATCTGAACTACCCCTTTTAAGATATAATAAAAATCTATATAACAATAATTGAAGATGTTTATGATGAATAAGGATTTGTTCTAGTCTCTCCAGTATTGTGTCTTCATTGATGTGATCCCAGAAAAAAAAAATTCTGGTGTTCACTAAAAATAATGTTGCAAATAACAATACTTATAGATGTCCACTGAAACTAAAGAGTAACCAGATACATTTTCAGCCCTATGCTAGTATTACTATCAGCGGGCCAAGCTATTAGGATAATATTAAGGACAGGTAGTACAATATAAATATGCAGTCCCGAAATAACATGTTAAACAAACAGAGTTTAATTATTTAATTAGTTCATACAGAGCGTCAGGATATAGATGGAAAGGCAGTCACTATGAACTGACTCTTATACTGGTGGAAAGATAGAGATCGAGTTGTTCAAATCCTGAACCCAGGTATTTAAAAACCTTAGTTCATCAGTAACAATAGACTACCTAAAAAGGTTTCTATTAAATTGGACGGCAAATAGGCCCAGTGAGCTAACTCCTTTCAAGATACATCAATACTCAACATGTAACTCCTCAGAAACTAAGTTTCTCTATTAACTTGGTATTTAAGGTCTTCTCTGTAAGCTAAGAGAAAATACAGTAACAGCATTTAGCGACAGGGGTGTTAGATATGAAGGAGCTAATTCAGAGCGTAGAATGGAGCACGTTAGGTGCGGCACGAGACAACAAACAACTAGTGCTTAGAGATTCCCTCTTTAGTGACCCATTACCAACTAGGTGCTTAGGGCTTCCCTCTCTTAGTGACCCATTACCAACAGATGCTTAGGATTCCTCTTTAGTGACCCATTACCACTGGTCTTAGCTTCCCTCTCTTAGTGACCATTACCAACTAGGTGCTTAGGGCTTCACTCTCTCTTAGTGACCCATTACCAAATAGGTGCTTAGGGCTTCACTCTCTCTATACCATACACTAGTTTTAGGCTTACTCTCCTATGACCCATTACCAACTAGGTGCTTAGGGCTTCCCTCTCTTAGTGACCCATTACGAACTAGGTGCTTAGGGATTCCCTCTTTTAGTGACCCATTATTAACTAGGTGCTTAGGGCTTCCCTTTCTTGGCTACCCATTACCAAATAGGTGCTAAGGGCTTCCCCCTCTAAGTGACCCATTACCTAACTAGATGCTTAGGCTTCCATCTCTTAAGTGACCCATTACCAACTAGGTGCTTAGGGATTCCCTCTTTTAGTGACCCATTATTAACTAGGTGCTTACGGCTTCCCTTTCTTTGCTACCCATTACCAAATAGGTGCTTAGGGCTTCCTTTCTTGCACCCATTTCCACTAGTGCTTAGGCTTCCTTTCTTTGTTACCCTTACCAATAGTGCTTATGCTTCCCCTCTAAGTGAACTATTACTAACTAGATGCTTAGGCTTCCCTCTCTTAATGACCTATTAACAACTAGGTGCTTAGGGCTTCTCTTTCTTAGTGACCCATTATTAACTAGGTGCTTAGGGCTTCCCTTTCTTAGTTACCCATTACCAAATAGGTGCTTATGGCTTCCCCCTCTAAGTGAACTATTACTAACTAGATGCTTAGGCTCCCCCCTCTAAGTGACCTATTACCAAGTAGATCTAAGGGATCTTCAAGAAATCACATCAATTCATAGGATAAACCACTAGAGTCTAGCTACACCACTGCTAGTAAAATTACTAATGAGTTTTCATACTATGTTCGCTCGTGAGTCCAACTTTCGAACGCAGAGACCAAGGTTACGTCTGCTTAATGTGTCCATATGAACATGGCTGGGTAGTAGCCCAATTATGCAGATAGAGATAGTAGAAGAAACTAGGGAAAGCTAGGTAAAAACCTCAGAAACTGGTATACCCTGCTAATTGGATCTGAATGCATGCGTACATCTTAGGGGCGACGCCTACTTTTACTTTAATATGCATACAAGCTAAAGTAAGAATTAGGCGAGTTAGAAAAAGCAGCTTATGCTAAACTATCAACGTAAGCTACACTAGAATATAGATAGCTTATTTAAACATAACTAATCAGACCTAATTAGGTCATAAACTGTTCAGAACTATTCCCTAGCAACTAGGTCCAGGCATCCCCGAATTTCACTTAGAAGTACAATATAGTGGCACATATTTTAACAAAGCATCACAATGCCAAGCTGACCTCGTACATATAAATATTATAGTAAATAAACGGTAATTACGATTGACTCAACTGAATAGCTGAGGGGGTGACCTGGTGGTCTAGTGGTAAGGTGTCAGACTTCTGTGCGGAGGGTCCGGAGTTCAATCCTCGGTCCCGGCACAGATTTATCTGATTGCCAAACCCTTACTTCACCTCTGACAATATGTGTATTAATCACAACTTGTGAATGTGTGAAATGCCAGACCTCCACCGTGGTTCGGATCCCACGTTAAACTGTAGGTCCTCAATTTCATCTCACAATCACCCTACCATTGCACATTAGCGTAAGTACGTATAACCCGAACGGGTAGTAAGACGCGGTGCTAATAATAATAATAATAATAATAATAATAATAATAATAATAATAATAATAATAATAATAATAGCTGAGGCGCAAAAAAAGACAATTTTAACTAGCTAACTCAATCATAAAACGAAAAAGCTGTCGATAAGTGATAAATGATCTGGGCCTGGGATGAGGGCTACAACATTTAGGCTCGTAAGCTTAATTAAGCTTATATCTGATTATCAAACATAGCTATAACACTATAAAACTGGCAGTCTTTAAGCGACGATTATGATTAACAGCCCTATCTGGAAAATAATTTAATCTGAACATAAAGTCCTAAATATACAAGCTTTAAGTTGACATACAATACAAGCTGATACTCTTGATCCTTTGGGTAGCGGTGGCTATCTTCACCCGGATCAGGTCCACCATGATCTAGTCTTGCGCTGGCTTATATTGGAGTAATGTGGTTTGTCCTCGGTGATAGAAAAGATACCAGCTTAGAAGAGTGATATTAGGTACTGTGTTCTTTATTATTAGCGGGCGACTCGTTCTATAAGTTTCCAAACTAGAACATGACTTGGAGAACAGGAGATAGGGGATACGACCAATAAAATCGAACCACCAATGCCAATGGTTTGAACTTGGAGTGGAGAGGATGATGGCATGACCAATCCGAGATAAAGCGCTGTGCTGTAGGTCGGGATTGTTGATAGCATTAAGGAAAGACTCTGCCTAGTAAAACGAAGATTGGGCTAACATCCCTGAGACGGAGCCGCTGGATGTAAACACAGGGAAAGTTTCGGTGAGTCATATGCCATCATTTGTAATCATTGTTTCTCATAGTTTTTCTGAGGGTTAACAATGTCTGTATGTGTGGGCTAGTTCCTATTAGCCCAGCACAATAACATAAAGTTATACCTTGGTTGAAATGTCTACACAGGTCTTATCGTTTTTTAGAAATTAAGATTTCTCCTTGGAGCGTAGAATGGAGCACGTTAGGTGCGGCACGAGACAACAAACAACTAGGTGCTTAGAGCTTCCCTCTCTTAGTGACCCATTACCAGCTAGGTGCTTAGAGCTTCCCTCTCTTAGTGACCCATTACCAAATAGGTGCTTAGAGCTTCCCTCTCTTAGTGACCCATTACCAGCTAGGTGCTTAGAGCTTTTCTCTCTTAGTGACCCATTACCAACTAGGTGCTTAGAGCTTCCCTCTCTTAGTGACCCATTACCAGCTAGGTGCTTAGGGCTTCCCTCTCTTAGTGACCCATTACCATCTACGTGCTTAGGGCTTCCCTCTCTTAGTGAACCTTTACCAAATAGGTGCTTAGGGCTTCCCTCTCTTAGTGACCCATTACCAAATAGGTGCTTAAGGCTTCACTCTCTTAGTGACCCATTACCAACCAGGTGCTTAGAGCTTCCCTCTCTTAGTGACCCATTACCAACTAGGTGCTTAGGGCTTCACTCTCTTAGTGACCCATTACCAAATAGGTGCTTAGGGCTTCACTCTCTTAGTGACCCATTACCAACTAGGTGCTTAAGGCTTCCCTCTCTTAGTGACCCATTACCAACTAGGTGCTTAAGGCTTCACTCTCTCTTAGTGACCCATTACCAACTAGGTGCTTAGGGCTTCCCTCTCTTAGTGATCCATTACCAACTAGGTGCTTAGGGCTTCCCTCTCTTAGTGACTCATTACCAAATAGGTGCTTAAGGCTTCACTCTCTTAGTGACCCATTACCAACAAGGTGCTTAGAGCTTCCCTCTCTTAGTGACCCATTACCAACTAGGTGCTTAGGGCTTCACTCTCTTAGTGACCCATTACCAACTAGGTGCTTAGAGCTTCCCTCTCTTAGTGACCCATTACCAGCTAGGTGCTTAGGGCTTCCCTCTCTTAGTGACCCATTACCAACTAGGTGCTTAAGGCTTCCCTCTCTTAGTGACCCATTACCATTTTATTCAATAATACATATATTATTGGAGAATAGCTTTTGTGGGTGTGGTTAGCATAGGATATGTGCAGTGAAAAGAGTTTTAACTATGTAGAGATAGCTCTTTAGCTATTATTTTTGTGCTATAAAATACTGTCCTACATCGAAACATCTCGCTGTGCTTTCTGTAGAAACACATTTAAAAATTATAGGAAGAATTTGGGTTGAGAGCTTTGAACCCACTCCATCAATGACTTCTGTCAATGTCTTTCAAACTTGTATTAGTAATACAGTTTTTTTGTGAACTATGTCCAACAGTAAAACATATGTGGTTTGGGTTTACATTCTGAAGTTTGAAGTTCCTTAAAGTTTAATTATACAATTATTGTTTAGCAATTTACTACTTTTAATATCAATGTTACAATTTAAGTTATAAGACTATCTTTTAAAATATCTTAACTTCTTGAGTAGAGCTCTAGGTGGAGATCTTATAAATTTAGTTAGACAATTTTTACTTTCTAGCTATCTTATAGGTAGAGAAAGTATTGTGACCATCAACAAAAATCAAACTCAAGATTTTGATGAAATTCAACATATCATAACACCCCTGAATCCGAAAAAGTTATTTTTGAATTTACGTCTGTCTTTACCTAGGAGTAGACCCTAGTTATTTTACCGATCAGGTTAAAGCTTGGTATCTAAGGTTTCCATATGGTTACCCCGAGGGATTTTTGAAATTAGATATCTTACCCTTGAAAGGTGAAAAGAAAAAAATACCTGCTAGTTTTTATCTGAAAGTTAAAATTGGCGTTGCCATAGTGACGCGTTGTTTTTCATGAGCTTTCACCTATCAAAATCTGTTTTTAGATTAAAATATTTGTTCGCGTGTTTAGTAAGCACAGGCTCAAGTTCTAGCTACGTATAAACTTAGAACATTTAATTCACACTTTTACAAAAACTGACAAGCTATTTGTAGAGTTATAGTTATATAAGAACAAATTACTTAAATGTGAGTACATTAAAACCAAATTTTATAAACGTTGTACCCAACTATTGCCCACATTTTGGCAGACAAAGAAATTAGTACTTGCAAGACAACTTAGCTTCTGTCCCCACGTGACACCATCTGTTTCCTCGCACTTGTTTAGCCGCCATTATTTAACAAATGTCGAGCGTTGTCGACACTCTCTAGGTTGTAGCGGTATCAGCAGGGCTTATACGCATGCGCGCACCAGTAAAAACAGTACCAACCTTGCGTTTTCTGCATGAAAATATATTTATCCTACAATTAGCTGTCCTGCAGATAAATTCAGCTCATAATACGAGTAAAATATTAAAGTGGCTTATAACCTTTATCTGGTCTCTAACTTTAACCCCCCGATGGTAATATTCATCCATTAGTCATAAAACTGGCCCTTGGTCCGCCATCCTACTGTACCAACCATCTGAACACTTGGACCAAGGAATAGCTGGAGCAGTATATATAATACCGTGGTCTGAATCTGGCCACTTAATAACTATGAATAGATAATATGAAATATATGGGCGTTTAGAGGCTACAGCCATTTGCTTTAGAGTAAATAGAATAGTGGAAGTCCTGGTTGCTGAGTTGAAGTAGGCATACTTGTCATTGATGGACTTCCGTCCATCTTGATTAGTTTAAATTTCCTACTACAACAAGTTTACCCAAGTGCTAAGACATGTTGTAAGCGTCTAAATATCTCGTTATTTTTAATAAGTGGATTGCTTTTTTAAAATTAGCTTGAATATGAACAAGGACGTAGAAAGGCGGGAGTTGGGGGGTCCGGATCCCCTGCTCAGAGTAACTGGATCCCCCATGGAATTTTTTGGACAACCCCTTAAAGGGAGGTCCACAAATACATATAAAAACCTATTGTTTAGATTTTTTACTCATACTAATGTTTTAATTGTATATGTCATCAACCAAATATTACCAAATGAATATTTTAATATTCACCTTCAAGATACACCTTGTCAAACATCCGATCGTAAAATTATCTCTGCCAACATTTCAAATACTATGCTTCTTTACTCAAACATTCATATGGTATTGAAAAACAAAGGCTGTTTCTTGGAATGAGCCGAGTAATTTGGGTCCGGAAAAATGAGGCAAACATTCTTTATATCAACTGTAAGATCCTACTTGAGGAATTACTCTCAGAAGTGGAGATTGTATCTTAAGTAGGTAGGTTTACTACCTTCCTCCATCCATTATCTCAACTTACCTTTTTACTTAAAACATTATTTTCTCACTATGAAAAGTTTGAAATAAAGTGCAGGATTGAAGGGAAGGTGGGGTCTGGACACCCTAGAATTCTTTAAGTCAGCTTTCTATGCCTTTGAATATGATTATCGTCAAAATTATGTTGAAAGGTATCAACAAGTTTCATACAATTAAAAAAAATCACATGTCAAGATGTGTAATTCTAAAAAACAATCATGAAAAGTAAAAATTAGTTTATGTGTTGAACAATATTTAACAAGATATTTTACAGTTCTGAGATTTAAATAAAATGTTAGAAGCAGATTATATTTATATCTGAACTCCCTCAGAAACTATTTTTATGTTGACCTAGCCATAAATGATATGAGGTTTATGCTAGCATTATTTATCAACTTCTGATCTCTTTCTTTACATCTCTCCAAAAAAGAAACACAAGGGTCCTATATGACTTTGTTTTAAAATCAGTTGTTTTATATTTCTTAAAACTATATTTATTTTCGATAGTAAGAGTATGTAGTTTAGCCATCCTTGATAACTGAAAAATATTTCAAATGTAGATATCATGTAATGGTAAATTTTAGACAAAGGTAAATTCTATATTTTCTATCATAAGCTAATTAGTTTTGATCTGTAACATTTTATTTATCATCTGGATTATTTGAAATGGTAAAAAAAAATGTGGCTCAAAGTAATTTACATAAGATTATTTTATCTTTTTAGAGATATTACTTTAAAAGTAGAAAAAGATGAAATACGGATTATAAAGGATTACACAAAAGAAAAACATCTGGAGACGTCATATTTTAGTTTGATCTACGTTGATGAACGTGACACATAAAATAATATAAGTGACATAATTTTAAACGGGCTTGTATAATCCTGGCTGATATTACCATCGGCGGGTTGTCTAGTATGGTTTGGGGCTATATGGGTGGGGGATGGGGGCCATATGCATGGGGGGTTGGGTACGCGTTCATGTATGTCTGTACTGTCGTACTGTATGTATGTCTGTACTGTATGTACTTGTCATGTATGTACTGTCATGTTGTACTGTACTGTATGTATGTCTGTGTTGTCTGTCATGTGTGTGTGTCAGATGTTATAGTATGTTGATGTCTGTATGAGTGTCGTCATGGATGGATGTATGTCTGTATGTACTGTAGACTGTATGTATGTATATACTACATGTTGTGACTGTCATGTACTGTATGTATGTATGTATGTATGTCTGTATGTAAGTATGTATGTCTGTCTGTATGTACTGTATGTATGTATGTATGTATGTATGTACTGTGTACTGTATTGATGTATGTCTGTATGTATGTCTGTATGTCATGTATGTATGTCTGTATCTAGTAGTCTGTCTGTATGTCTTGTACATGTATGTATGTTTGTATGTAGTATGTATGTATGTATGTATGTATGTTGTAGTATGTATGTCTGTCTTATGTATGTATGTATGTAGTCATGTATGTATGTATGTCATGTTGTCTGTAGTATGTCATGTCTGTATGTATGTCGTAGTCTGTATGTAATGTGTATGTATGTATGTATGTATGTATGTATGTATGTCTGTATGTATGTATGTCATGTATGTATGTTGTATGTATGTCTGTCTGTATGATGTATGTCTGTATGTCTGTGTATGTCTGTATGTATGTCATGTTGTATGTATGTATGTATGTATGTATGTCTAGTCTGTATGTCTGTATGTATGTTGTCTGTCTGTATGTATGTATGTATGTATGTATGTATGTACTGTATGTAGTGTTGTATGTATGTCTGTCTGTTGTGTATGTATGTATGTATGTATGTATGTATGTACTGTTGTATGTATGTATGTATGTATGTATCTGTATGTTGTCTGTATGTATGTCTGTCTGTAGTCTGTATGTACTGTTGTATGTATGACTGTTGTATGTATGTATGTATGTATGTCTATGTATGTATGTCTATGTATGTATGTATGTATGTTGTATGTATGTATGTATGTCATGTATGTATGTATGTCTGTACTGTATGTATGTCTGTATGTATGTATGTATGTATGTATGTATGTCTGTATGTATGTATGTATGTATGTACTGTATGTATGTATGTATGTATGTTGTATGTCTGTATGTATGTATGTATGTCTGTATGTACTGTATGTATGTCTGTATGTATGTATGTATGTCTGTTGTGATGTATGTTGTATGTATGTATGTTGTATGTATGTATGTATGT